>UNPR01000413.1:0-15834 GCA_900536425.1 Hymenoscyphus linearis | reverse complement strand
CATTCTACCCCCCTTGACCTCTAGGGCACCCCCCTAGCGTCCTTTGCCCTACTTAGGGATGTTTTAGAACGTAGCTTCATAGGGGCTAGTTGCATTCGCCGGACGTTAAATAGATTTAAATTAAATTTAAATTAAATTAGGTAGAGAGTAGACTTGTTAGGTATGTTAACAATAGAAGAGCGGTTAGAGGCTATTATAAGCTTAATATTCCTAGAAACGTTAAAGGATCTAGAACAATACCTAGGAATAATAGAGTACTTATAGGAGTACGTACGAAACTTTACAATTGTTATAGGCCTATTATAGGACAGAAAGACCGTGTTACTAAAATTAGCACTAATAAGCGGGTAAGCGTAGACGAATTTCGCGAGATAAGAAGTTTTAGACCACCTGTCGGGCTAGGAAGTAGTATTATTTAAGGTATTATAGAAAGCCCTACTAGCTAAGTCTATTTTATTCTACTTTAATATATTATACTAACTCTATATAGATGTTAATTTATATAAAAAGGGGATTGGTGTAATAGTATACTACGTCTAAGAGAAGGGAGAAAAGTTACTAAATAGATTAATTTATAAGAGACAGAGGATCGAGCTAATTATATTCTTATCCTAAAAGCTAACAATAGTAGAGTAGAACTACTAGCTAACCGAGATAGAAACAGCGGGGGTTATATAGGTAGTTTATAAAATTAGAGATAAGATCGAATTAATAAGAATACTAACTATAATTATCTACATAGACTATAGAGCTATCCTAGGCTTAGCTAGAAAGTTAGATATTACGTTGTCGCTATCTATAGAAAAGCTAAACCTCTAGCTAGTCTAAGTATTAGAATACTTATTAAGATTTAATCTAGATATACGCTATAAGCTAAGTAAGAGTTACATTATACCCGATGCCCTATCGAGACTGCCTACGTCTCGGCTAGAATTAATAGGCGTAGAAAAGGAGGCTAAATTAGATACGTTATTTATTAGTTTAGACAGACGAGTCTGTACAAACACGTACTTTAGCGAGGCAATAGTGGCCATCGCGCTAGAATTTAAAAAGAGAGTTATTAAAAGATACTAATAAGATAGTAAGTAGGCTAGAATAATTTAGACTATCTATAAAAATAATAAACTTAGATCTAATAAAGCTTAACTACTATACTATCTAAAAAACGAATTACTCTTTTAGGTAGAGTTAGATAGACTCTCTAAGCGACTCTATTTACTGTAGAACTATACTAAAGACATTTTTAAATAAGTATATAACTTAGCGGGACACTTAGGTTACGTAAAACTATAGAATATATTATTATATATATATTATATCCGCCGGTTAGGGAAGAACTTAAAAGACTACCTTAAATTTTACCTAGACTATACAATTTTTAGTATAAAGCGACATAAGCTAAACAGATCTCTCTAACTAATCCTAAGCCCCCTAGTACTATTCTATACTATTGTAATCGATTTTATCTTAGCTTTGCCCTAAAGTAAAGAAGGATAGGATATAATATTAACTATAACCGACAAGAATTTAAAGAAGGCTACTTTTATACTAGGAAAAGAGACTTAGACGGTATAAGAATAGGCAAAGACAGTAGTGTTAAGATAGAGACTGTTAGATTAGGGCTTTCTAAAAGTAATTATCTCAGACCGGGACAGGAAATTCGTAGGAGAGTTCTAGAGAGGCGTCTTTAAAGTAATAGGTACGAAATTGTTTTACTCGACAGTATATTATCTATAGTCGGATGGCTAGTTAGAAATTACTAACTAGACCGTAGAGATTATACTAAGATATTTTTACTAAGTACTAGTAGATTTTATAAAATAGCCCGAGGCTATACTAGAGTTATAATTTATAATAAACAACTATAGATCTTCGGTAACTAGAAAATCACTAAATAAGTTATATTATAGCTTTATACTAAATACGGCGGTAAATTTAATATTAGTAGGTCTCGAGGTATTAAACACACCGGCGGTAAGAATAGAAGTAGTAGACGTATTAGCTAAGGTAGCTATAAGGATAAAAGACTTATATAATAAGAACTATCGGCCTACGTTTTTCGACATAGGAGACAAAGTGTTCCTTAGACTATATAAAGGGTATAACTTACTTATAGTAAAGGATAACAAAAAGCTATACATATAGAGAGCGGGGCTATTTACGATTATAGAACGAGTTAGACGACTAGTATATAAACTAGATCTCCTATAGTCGATAAAGATTTACCTAGTCATCTCTATAGCGTATTTAGAGCTAAAGCTAAGAGGTAACGATCTATACGACCGGCCAAGCCTAGTAAAGCTAGACGCTATTATAGTAGGTCGGGATCTTAAGTAGGAGATCGAAAGAATCTCAAAGAAGCGAGTTATACTAATAGGATAGGAGAAGTTCTTAGTAAGATAGAAAGGGTACGGCCCCGAGGAAGACGAGTAGATTAGTAAAAAGGGATTAAGCTACGTATAGTAATTGCTATACGATTTCGAGGCGGCGGAAAAAATAAAGTAATATAACGCCGTCGTAAACTTAACCTTAGATCAGATAAAGCGGGGTCGCCCGCGAAAGTGAAGGCTACTATTATAAGAAGCCTTTAGACTAAAAGACAGAGGTAAGTATACTTACTATATTCTTTCTATAATATTAGCGTTATAAGTTAGCTTACTACTGTTATATTAGTTACTAATTACTTTTACAACTATAGTTTTAGCGAGGGACTAACAGAGGTTTACTTTCTAGAGAGCAACAACAGTATTTAGCTATAGTTTTCGCTCTAGCTTTATCTTCTACAACTTTAATAAAACAACTACTTTTAAGGCTTTTATAGTATAGAGCTAATCTAACATTTCCTCGGATTAGATAAAAAGATCTAAAATTTTATTAGACTATAAATAAAGACTTACTATAAATCTTTAATAAATATAGCTATATAAGGTAGTCTAAGTAAAAGTAGTACTATCCTACTATACCCTTAAGAGATAATTACAACCGCGTTAGATAGTATATAATATATATATAAACTTAACTTAGATAGGCTAAGATAGACAAAAGCCTAGATAATTAGCTGGTCTAGCGAGTAGTAAAAGGACTTATAGACGTACTAATAGTTTAGCGACTAGAGGCAATAGAAGCCAACTAACGTATTAATATACCTAAATAGAATTTCGTCCGACCTAGTAAACTAGGGATTTATAGTATATAACCTTCCTCTACTACTGAACTTAAGCCTAGATAATAGGGTAGACGTACGCGAGTTAAATAGCTTACCTCTATATATTTATCTATCGGACTTAGCGACGGTAGTAGCGCTGTTATATAAGGGAATTTCTACCCTACTACGGGGCTAATTGTAGCTAAGTACGTTCGACATAGCCGGAAACGTAATTAAAGACCGTTATAAGATTAGAAGCGTAGCTATAACCGTCGACGGAGCGGTAGTATAGGCCGAAATAGGTTTATATAAAAAAGTAAGGAGGATCTATTTCATAGGCTAGAACATTAAAATAGTCTATGTAAACGTAGATGTAGTAATTGCCGGAAACTATAAGACTATAAAACTAATTATCTATAGGAACGAGCTAAACCTATAATACTAAAAGTACGACCTATCGCTAGTAGTAGGGTCTACTCCTTAGGTGGTGTACTATACCCGATTAGGGCTCTAGTTAAGGGGACTTCTATAGAAAATATAGTTAGATCTAGTAGCTAAAATCAGACAGAACCGATTAGGCTAGTAAAAAGGAGACTACTAGCGCTAGGGCGAGACGTTGCTATATAAAGAACTGGCGAAATATAAAGAAGGGGACGTTATACAGACGGAAAAGTCGGACACTAGACTACTAAAAAAACTAAGAACTTTGCCTAGTACTAAAGTAGACAGCTTAAGCCGTCTAAATACTATAGCTACAACAACCGTAGGCACAAAAGTAGGTGGCTTAAACAATCGAAACACTATAACAGCACCTACTATAGACATAGGAGAAGACAAAGCATAGGAGCTATACGTATAGATGTAGGGAGAATTATATAACCTCTATATAGATAAAAACGACTTTAAGGGAGTAACTTTACTACGTAGTAGTAAGGACGGCAGCCTATTTAATAAATATAGAAGCGAGTTACTAGACTAGAGGTTCAATACGGCGATACGCGAAGTAGGCGTCCTAACTCTAAACGACACTAATCTAAACCTAGGAGGATTTGTCTACGGCGCTAAACTTAATAACATCCTAGCGTCGGACAGCTTTATATTTAAGCTAAGACAACCTACGCTAGCTATCCTAATAGCGGAGTTGACGGTATCTCGAATAGAATAGGACCGACTCTATAGCGAGGTAGAAAGGCTCTAGTAAGTTAACAAGGAGCTAGCCGAAGCCCTATAGACGAGACAGATCTAAGTATACTTAGCGCGTATTAAGGGCTTTACGTCTGTAGTAACGTTAATAAAGTTAACTAGTACGGTATTTGTCGAGATACTAGAGGGAGTAGGGTCGCCCTATAAGGTTAACTAGGGAAAGGAAGTCGAGTAAGTAAGGGGAGATATAAAAAAGGTAATCGATAAACTAAAAGACTTAGTATAAAAGGACAAAAAGCTATAGTTCGATAATATAGACGAGTTAGATCGACAGCTAATAGTATTACGACGTAGAAAATCTAACCCTAACAACCTACACTTCGCTAGAGTAGCTATAGCCATCGACAAAATAGCTTAAGCGGTACTACCCTTCGGGATAAAGGACGTAGAAGTAGGAGGGAAGAGTAATAGCGACTTAGGAAAGACAAAGGATATAAGTAATCTTAGACACCTAAGTAAGCGATAATAGATTAGAGGGATAAAAGGTATTAGATTACTTAAGTTACCTAATAGAAGTAGGTTAGATTATAAAGGGATACTCGGTTAACTATATACCCTCGGGACGAGGATATAATTAAAGGGGGCATCTATAACAACCTAGTTATAGGACATCTAGTCACGTGGCTTGCCAAGAGCTTGGCACAGCCATATTATTTAGTTCAGTAGATAGATTATAATGTAAGCTTTTACACACTCACATATTTACACCTTTGGTGTCACATATATTTAAACTACCTGATCGATACTAAATTTTAAGCTAAGGAGAGAAGAAGGGAGTTCTAAGTATAGGTACAGGGCTATATATCTATGGCTTCGCCTGCAGGCGAGGTAGGTTACGTAGATAGTACGTAACCTACCTCGTCGTAGCGTCTAGGTTAGAGATGTTATATTACTCCCTCAGAAAAAGCTCGTCTCTAGCTCTGTCCTCCTTATCTCTTATTAGTCGGTATTCTAGTTTCTATCCTTCGAAAAGACTTTAACCTATTCTAGTTGGTCTTAGTAGTAGTCGATCTCTATATTCTAACGTTAGAGTTAGCCTTAGCTAGTAATCGGGTAGATCGAATCTCTTATTAGTTGTTTCCGTTTACCTTACTAAGCTAGCTAATAGGAGCGTTGATCTTAGATTTACTATACTATAGCTCGCTCTATGCCTTACTAAGGGGTGGCCTTACTACTACCTAAGGTCTAAGGCTACTGTTCCACCTCGCTAGGCATTTAAGGCGGGCCTCCCCCTACCTTATCTACCTTTCACTTCTATATCTATACTTCTATACTTCTATAACACTATACTAAGTATTATAGGATCCTTAGGTATCTTTACCTTCTTTTATAAGAGGCCTCGCTATAGTGTATATAGAGTAGCTAGTTGTCGTCTGATATTAGTAAGTTTTACGTAGTCTTTTTATCGTCTTATACTAACTTTATAGTAGTTTTTTAATCAATCTCTTATCGTCGGCTCCTTCCTTACTATTAAATCCTCCTTCTTTCTTACTATCGAATTCTCGAATTTCTATTAAATCCTCCTCTTTTATTACTGTTAGAATATGCCTCATTACGTAGCGTAGGCTACACGCTTGCGCAGGCTTATTGCGATATGCCTTATTACGTGGCGTAGGCTGGCTACACGTATTAACACCTTATTTCTAGCTATAGGCTATATGCCTCGCTGAAACGTATACCGTATATATGAGCTGACACGTACTACTACATGCCTTATGCTGTATAGATTAGCTGACGTATCGTAATATCCGATATGTATACGCGCTTGCGAGTGTAAGCGAGGGAAGCCACGTGACGTGGCTTCTGGATATATTAAGGACTAGTAGCTAGCACTTAGACAAGACGAATATGATATGATAACTAGATTACTATTATATTTGTCCTATTGGCCTGTAGTTAAACTAACAATTACTGTCGAATTCTTAAATTTTCTTTATTAGTTTTATAATTAGTCTTAGATTTATAATATCGTCTAGAACGCTAATCGACGGTATTATTATTAGGTCAGCCGTAGACAGCGACGGTATTATTGTCGGGTTAGCCGTATGTAAGGGCTCGAGGCTTAGGTGAATGTAGTCACGTGTAGGTTATCGATTGAATGTGGTTACGTATAGTTTTATAGATTGAATGTAGTCACGTGTAGGTTTGTTGACTCGCTTAGTAAATGTTGTTATAGATGTTGTTATAGATAGAGCTTCCCTAATTATCCTAATCGGGTATAGCGTAGATTCTTTATTATAGACTATAAATAATAGCTAGCTCTAGGACTTTCTTAGAAGGCTCGCGATTAATCTCAACCTTATTCTAGAGTAGTCTTTTATACGCTCTTAGTAATTCCCTAATATATTAATCGCCTTCTTCCGAATCGAGTTCGACCTAACCTAGTCGTCGTACTCGCTATGTCTATTCCTCCGAATACAACTTACGACGAGTTCGGTGCTCTATTAGCTACGGCTTCTAAGTATTCCGACCTCGTTACACTTTACAACTTTAATAACGATTGGTTTATTTAAGTGTTTACCGACCTTACTACCTCCCCTCGACAATCGTAAACTAACCTTTAACAATTATAAAACTAACGCTTAGAATCTCGATATCTAAAACTAACTTTACCTTAATAAGGTTAGTACACTTTAGACATAGATCTAGGGACTTATTAACCAATCTAATTAAGCCGCGGACCTCTAAGATTAAGTTATAGGCCTTCAAAGCTAACTTCAGTCGTATACCGATTAGACCGATTAGGTTACGAGTCTTTAGAACTAAATTATAGGTCTTTAAGGCCAACTTCAGTCGCGTACCGATTAGACCAATCAGGTTACGCACCTCTAGAATCAAGTCATAGGCCTTTAAAGCCAACTTTAGTCGCGTACCGATTAGACCGATTAGGTTACACATCTTTAGAACTAGGTTATAAGTCTTTAAGACTAAATTAGGAATTACTAAAGCCATTAACAGCTCTCTACTACTAGTCCTACTCTAGCCTAGATTACGAGCCTATAAAATGACGTCGCTGCTCTCTAGCTTCACCTCTAGAAGTTAAATATAGGTAGTTATACTAGTGGTAGTAGTAGTTCCTTAAAGCGCTACCGAGATCCTCTCCCTTTCGGTGGCAAAGACCGACATAAGCCTTACGATCTATAAAGCTTTATTTAAGATGTTAAGATTAAGCTAAGTATAAATACTAATTAGTAGTCCTCCGAACCCGAGCGTATAAAGTTTATACTCGGTTACTTAGAAGGAAACGTACGCCGACACTTCGATAGATATCTTACTCCTCATACCGCTTTTAAGGCACCTATAAGTTCTATCTCGTAGATGTTTAAGTATTTAACATCTACTTATAGTAATAAGTTTAGCCGAGAAACTATAATAAAGTTACTCTTAAACGAGAAACAAGGACAACGTAACACTATCGAGTTCTTACTTAAGTAGGTCGGTTTAGTATTAGAGGCTTAGGCGGAAGGATTTACTACGATAGGTATTTTAAAGGCCGCCCTTTACCCTAAAGTACACTGTTAAGTTTTAAGCGAAGGCGGTTATTTAGAGAATATCGAGTTAGACGATATAATTAAGTTAGTTAAGAGTGCTTATAACACTTACTTAGCCGCTTTAGGACCTGGTTACACTAAGCAAGGTGCTACTATTACGGTAGTCCTACAATCTACTCGGTCTATCCCCGCCGCTGCTACTACTAATAGTAACCCTATGTAAATCGACGCTACTAAGTTTAGTACTACTAAGCCTGTTTAGACTTAGAAGTTTATTAACGAGAGACGAATTCTACGTAACTAGGACGAACGCGACGCTCGCCGAGAGTTCTAGCTTAAGAACAATTTATACTTCTACTACTCTAGCGACAAGTATATAAAGACCGCCTACCTAGCTTTAAAAGTAAAAGAAGATAAGAAGAAGGAGGAAGAGAAGAAGTTAAACAAGGGAAAAGCCTAGTCTTTAGTAATAGTCGCCCCTAGAGACGACGAATAAAGAAGAAGATAAACTTAGTATTATTGTCGCTAGAGGAAAGATAAAAAAATATAATAGAGATTCTATATAGGTTATTAGATAAGAATAGGAACCTAACTTTATCTATATACTCTCTATTTAACTCTAGCGCTTCTATCAAATGTTTTATTAATTCTAATTTTACGTAAAAATAAGGATTCTTATTATACCTCCTCTCCCGACCTCGCCGATTATAAACTGTTAATAGTACCCCCTCGTCTACTAGGGATATTACTTACGTTACTGTCTTAGACCTTTAAGTCGGTAAGTATATCGACCGGGATTAACGATTCTATATTACTAAATTAGCCTCTTATAAGGTTATTTTTAGTAAACCCTAGCTTTCGAAACATAACCTAGCAATAAATTAGAAAGCTAATAAGATTACTTTTACTTTAACCTTTTATACTAAGTCCTACCTCCCTAAAGGTTTAACTAAGTTAGTTGTACCTATATAGGACTTATATACTTATATCCCTCGCCGAGTTAGTACTACCGTATTCTAGACTCTTATAAAGATAGACGATTCTAAAGTTTTTAGCCTCTCGATTTATAAAGTCGATTAGCGTCTTAAAGTCTTAGGCTATAAACCTAAACTTAAGGACGTTGACACTCGCCTTTATTTAGCTCGAATAGACGACGGTATATTAGACTATAAACGTACCTTAAAGTTTATAGACTAATATTTAAACGAAGACTCTCGCCGAACCCCTTTTACCTATATCGAGGATAAGGACGTTCCTATAGACTCTAATACTCGATTTATTAAATAACGCGCTACTTCTATATACCTCGCCGGGGTTAGTATAGACGATATTTAGAAAGCCCTTTACCTATAGAAGGTTGTCGACCTAGAACTACTTCTACTAGGATATTTAAAGCCGTTCCTCCCTATTTTTAGCTAGACGGATACTAACTCCTTACTACCTTATCGGGACTACGATATTTATATTAAACTTAAAGAGGGAGTAAAACCCCCTTATAGACCCTTATATAATATGTTAGCCGACGAGCTTTTAGTACTCTATAAATATCTTAAAGAGTAGCTCGAC
This sequence comes from Hymenoscyphus linearis, assembly GCA_900536425.1. Lineage (NCBI taxonomy): Eukaryota > Fungi > Ascomycota > Leotiomycetes > Helotiales > Helotiaceae > Hymenoscyphus > Hymenoscyphus linearis. The sequence continues at coordinate 6,429 of UNPR01000413.1, read as the reverse complement.
AAAGGATTTATTTATACTAGTGTTTTACCTACTACTTCTCCTATCCTGTTTATTAAGAAACCTAGTAGCGGCCTCCGGTTTTACGTAGACTACCGACGGCTTAACGATCTCTCTATTAAGAATCGGTACCCTATTCCACGGATTTAAGAGACTTTACAACGCTTAAGTAGAGCTAAGTACTTTATAAAACTTAATGTTATTACGGCTTTTAACCGTATCTAAGTTAAGAAGGGTAATAAGTGGCTTATAGTATTTAACACTCGTTACGGCTTATTCGAGTCTCTCGTTATACCCTTTAGGCTAACTAATACGCCCGTAGTTTTTTAGACCTAGATTAATAAAGTTTTACGTCCCTTCCTAGACATCTTTTATACCGCTTACCTAGATAATATTCTTATATTCTTAGACGATTTACTCTCCTATCGTTCTTATATAAAACAGGTCCTTACTACCCTTTAGGAAGCCGGGTTATAGTACGATATTAAGAAGTGCGAATTTAAAGTTACTAGTGTTAATTTCCTCGGTATAATTATTACTATAGACGGCGTATAAATAGACCCCGAGAAAGTCTCTACTATTGTTAACTAGTCTACTCTGTCTTACTTTAAGGACCTCTAAGCTTTTATCGGCTTTACGAACTTTTACCGACGCTTTATTAAGGGGTTTAGTAAGATAGTTAAACCACTTAATCTTCTCTCTGTCTATAGTGTTTAGTAGGATTAGAATAAAATATATAATATAGCGTTTTAGACTTTAAAAGACGCCTTTGTTTTAGCATCTATTCTAGTTTATTTTAACCCTAAGAAGGAGATCGTCCTAGAATATAATACTTTAGATTATATTATAGCCGTAGTCTTATCTTAGTAGTACGACGGCGTTCTTTACCCTATAGTATTGATGTCTAAAACCTTCGACCCGGCGGAATATAATTATAAGATTTATAATAAGGAGCTATTAGCTATTATTCGTGCTTTTAAAAGCTAGAAGTCTAAACTACATAGTACAGCTTATCCTATTATAGTGATAACCGACCACTCTAATTTAAAGTACTTTATAATAATAAAGGACTTATCTCGGCGATAGGTCCGCTAGAGCGAGTTTCTCTTGGAATTTAACTTTGTTATTAGCCCTTAGAAAGGAGCGAAGCATCGGAAACTAGACGCTCTTACTCGACTCTCTTAGGACCTTCCTAAGGATAGCACCGACCCCCGTCTATAGTACTAAAAACAAGTACTCTTAAAGCCTTAGAACCTACTTCTTCTGTCCCCCGCTAAGTTAGACGATAATAAGATAGATAATTATAAAGTTATAAGACTCTTCGAGGACGGGTATAGTATAGACGAGTCCGGAACCGAGTTAGACCCCTTCTAGAGACGAATTAAGATCGAACTTAATTAATATAATTATATACCTTACTTAAAGAAAGTCTCCTTGTCTAAATGTACAATTAAGGATAATAGACTTTACTTTTGGTACCGCCTTTATATCCCTAATATAGAACTCCGAGTATAGCTTCTTTAGAGAGCTTACGATTCTGTCGAAAGCGGTCACCCCGGAAAAAATAGGTTACTTAAGCTAGTCTCTCGGTTCTATTAGTGGCCTCGCGTCTCTTTAGATATCGAACAGTTTTATAAAGCTTATAAGAATTGTGCTCGAAACAAGCTCTCCTAGCTTAAGTACTAAGGAGCTTTAAAACCTTTACCTATACCGATTTAGCGATAGAAGGACCTCTCTATAGACTTCGTCGGGCCGCTTAAAGAGGTAGACGGCGCTAATTCTATTATAGTAGTTTGTAATAGACTTATAAAGGATCGTCACCTATTTCCTTGTTATAGTACTATAATAGCCGAAGACTTAGCGCGGTTATTTCTCTATGTTTAGAAACTCTATAGCCTACTAGATTCTATTGTCTCCGATCGTGGCTCGCTATTTATAGCTACGTTTTATAAAGCCGTTTATACTAAGCTTTAGATTAGTGTCTAACTCTCTACTACTTATTACCTAGAAACGGATAGGCAGACCGAGATCGTCAATAAGGCTCTTAATCAGTTCCTTCGTTAGTATATTAATTTTATATAAGAAAATTAGGTAGAATTACTACCTATAGCGGAATTTTCTATACGGAACTGTGACACTAAAGGTGTAAATATGTAAGTGTGTAAAAGCTTATATTGTAATCTATCTACTAAACTAAATGATATAGCTGTGCTAAGCCCTTAGCAAGCCCTGTGACTAGATGTCCTATAACTAGGTTGTTATAGATGCCCCCTTTAATAATGTCCTCGTCCCGAGGGTATATAGTTAAACCGGGTTCCCCTTTATAATCTAACCTACTTCTACCGGGTAACTTAAGTAATCTAACACCTTTTATCCCTCCGATCTATTATCGCTTACTTATGTGCCTTAGATTACTTATATCCTTCGTCTTTCTTAAGTCGCTATTACTCTTCCCTCCTACTTTTACGTCCTTTGTCCTAAAGGGTTATACCGCTTATACTATTTTATCGATAGCTATAGCTACTCTAGCGGAGTATAGGTTGTTAGGGTTAGATTTTCTACGTTATAACACCGTTAACTGTCGATCTAACTCGTCTATATTATTAAACTATAGCTTTTCGTCCTTTTCTACTATATCTCTTAGTTCTCTAATTACCTTTTTTACATCTCCCCTCGCTTACTCGACTTCTCTCCCCTAGTTAACCTTATAGGGCGACCCTACTCCCTCTAGTATCTCGACAAATACTATACTAGTTAACTTTATTAACGTTGCCGCGGATATAAAGCCCTTAATATACACTAAGTACGTTTAGATCTATCTCGTCTATAGGGCTTCGGCCAGCTCCTTGTTAACTTACTAGAGTCTTTCTATCTCGCCTTAGAGTCGGTCTTATTCTATTCGGGATGCCGTCAACTCTACTATTAGGATAGCTAGTATAGGTTGTCTTAGCTTAAATATAAAGCTGTCTAATACTAGAATGTTATTAAGTTTAGCGCTATAGATAAATCCTTCTAGGTTTAGATTAGTATTATTTAGAGTTAGGACGCCTACGTTATATATCGCTATATCGAACCTTTAGTCTAGTAAATTACTTCTATATTTATTAAATAGGCTGCCGTCCTTACTACTATATAGTAAAGTTACTCCCTCGAAGTCGTTTCTATCTATATAGAGGTTATATAATTCTCTCTACATCTATATGTATAGCTTATATGCTTTATCTACTCCTACGTCTATAGTAGGTGTAGTTATAGTGTTTAGATTGTTTAAGCCACCTACTTCTATACTTGCGGTTGTTGTAGCTATAGTATTTAGACGGCTCGAGCTGCCTACTTTAGTACTAGGTAAAGTTCTTACTTTTTTTAGTAGTCTAGCGTCTAACTTTTCCGTCTATATAACGTCCCCTTCTTTATATTTCGTAGGTTCTTTATATAGTAACGTCTCGCCCTAGCGCTAGTAGTCTCCTTTTTACTGGCCTAATCTATTTTATTTGATTTTAGCTACTAGATTTACTACATCTTCTATAGAAGTCCCCTTAACTAGAGCCCTAATCGGGTATAGTACACCACCTAAGGAGTAGACCCTACTACTAGCGATAGGTCGTACTTTTAGTATTATAGGTTTAGCTCGTTCCTATAGATAATTAGTTTTATAGTCTTATAGTTTCCGGCAATTACTACATCTATATTTACATAGCTTATTTTAATATTTCGGCCTATAAAATAGATTCTCCTTACTTTTTTATATAAACCTATTTCGGCCTATACTACTACTCTATCGACAGTTATAGCTACACTTTTAATCTTCCGACGGTCTTTAATTACGTTTTCGGCTATGTTGAACGTACTTAGCTACAATTAGCCCCGTATTAGGGTAGAAATTCCCCTGTATAATAGCGCTACTACCGTCGTAGAGTCCGATAGATAAATATATAGAGGTAAGCTATTTAACCCGCGTATGTTTACCCTATTATCTAGGCTTAAGTTTAGTAGGAGAGGTAGGTCGTATACTATAAATCTCTAGTTTACTAGGTCGGACGGAATTCTATTTAGGTATATTAATACGTTAGTTGGCTTCTATTACCTCTAGTCGCTAAACTGTTAGTACGTCTATAAGTCCTTTCGCTACTCGCTAGACTAGCTAATTATCTAGGCCTTCGTCTACCTTAGCCCGTCTAAGTTAAGTTTATATATATATTATATACTATCTAACGTAGTTATAATTATTCCTTAAGGGTACGGTAGGATAGTACTACTTTTACTTAGACTACCTTATATAGCTATGTTTATTAAAGATTTATAGTAAGTCTTTATTTATAGTCTAATAAAATTTTAGATCTTTCTATCTAATCTAAGGAAATATTAGATTAGCTCTATACTATAAAAGCCTTAAAAGTAGTTGTTTTAGTAAAGTTGTAGAAGATAAAGCTAGAGCGAAAACTGTAGCTAAGTGCTGTTGTTACGCTCTAGAAAGTAAACCCCTATTAGTTCTCGCTAAAATTGTAGTTATAAAAGCAATTAGTAGCTGTATAATAGTAGTAAGCTAACTTATGACGCTAATATTATAGAAAGAATATAGTAAGTATACTTACCTCTGTCTTTTAGTCTAAAGGCTTCTTACAATAGTAGCCTTTACTTTCGCGGGCGACCCCGCTTTGTCCGATCTAAAGTTAAGTTTACGACGGCGTTATATTACTCTTTTACCTTTTCCGCTACTTCGAAATTATATAGTAATTACTACGTGTAGCTTAATCCCTTTTTACTAATCTATTTATTATCCTCGGGGCTATACCCCTTCTATCTTACCAAGAACTTCTCCTATCTCGTTAGTATAACTCGCTTCTTTAGGATTCTTTCGATCTCCTACTTAAGCTCTCGACCTACTACGATTACGTCTGGCTTTACTAGGCTTAGTCGGTCGTATAGATCGTTACCCCTCGGCTTTAGCTCTAAATACGCTACTAAGATAACCGAGTAAATCTTTATTAATTATAAGAGATCTAATTTATATACTAGCCGTCTAACTCGTTCTATAATCGTAAATAGCCCCGCTCTTTATATATATAGCTTTTTATTATCCTTTACTACAGGTAAGTTATACCCCTTATATAGTCTTAGGAACACTTTGTCTCCTATGTCGAAAAACGTAGGCCGGTAGTTCTTGTTATATAAGTCCTTTATTCTTATAGCTGCCTTAGCTAATACGTCTGCCACTTCTATTCTTACCGCCGGTATGTTTAACACCTTAAGACCTACTAACATTAAAATCACCGCCGTGTTTAGTATAAAGCTATAATATAACTTATTCGGTGACTTTCTAGTTACTAAAGATCTATAGTTATTTATTATAAATTATAACTCTAGTATAGCCTTAGGCTATTTTATAAAATCTACTAGTACTTAGTAAAAATATCTTAGTATAATCTCTATAGTCTAGTTAGTGATTTCTAACTAGCTATCCGATTATAGATAATGTACTATCGAGTAAGACAACTTTATACCTATTACTTTAAAGACGCCTTTCTAGAATTCTCTTACGAATTTCCTATCCTAGTCTAAGATAATTACTTTTAAAAAGCCCTAATCTAATAGTCTCTATCTTAATACTACTGTCTGTACCTATTCTTGTACTATCTAAGTTTCCTTTCCTAGTATAAAAGCAGCCTTCTTTAAATTCTTATCGGTTATAGTTAACATTATATCCTATCCTTCTTTACTTTACGGTAACGCTAAGATAAAATTAATTATAATAGTGTAGAACGGTACTAGGGGGCTTAGGATCGGTTAGAGAGATCTGTTTAGCTTATGTCGCTTTATACTAAAAATCGTATATTCTAGGTAAAATTTAAGGTAGTCTCTTAAGTTTTTTCCTAACCGGCGGACATAATATATATATAATAATATATTCTATAGTTTTACGTAACCTAAGTATCCCGCTAAGTTATATACTTATTTAAAAATGTCTTTTATATAGTTCTATAGTATATAGAGCCGCTTAGAGAGTCTATCCGACTCTACCTCAAAGAGTAATTCGTTTTTTAGGTAGTATAGTAGTTAAGCTTTATTAGATCTAAGTTTATTATTTTTAAAGATAGTCTAAATTATTCTAGCCTACTTACTATCTTATTAGTATCCTTTAATAACTTTCTTTTTAAATTCCGGCGTAATACCTACTATTGCCTCGCTAAAGTATATATTTATATAGACTTGTTTATCTAAACTAACGAATAACGTATCTAACTTAGCCTCCTTTTCTACGCCTGTTAATTTTAGCCGAGACGTTAGTAGTCTCGATAGAGTATTAGTGTCACGAATCACGAGTACACGTGATATCTGTCATAATAAGAGGCGCAACCCTCGACAGGCACATCTAGGTTTCTTATAGCAAATAGGGATCGCTTAGAGTAGCTAAGCGATCCAAGGATTTTCATT
>UNPR01000412.1:0-15925 GCA_900536425.1 Hymenoscyphus linearis | reverse complement strand
CCACTGGGCAGCTCCACGCTAGCCTCGATTAGGCAACTCCATCCTGCTCCATCCCTTAATTGCATTCACTAAGCGAAGTAAACAAACTCTACACCAACCCATATTCACCCACATATGAGCCCTCACAGAGGTATAAAGTGAAGATATATAGAAAGTGAAGATGTAAGAAGTGAAGCTTGTCGTAAGTAAATATTTTAAGAAGTGAAGATTATTAGAAGTGAATCTTGTTAAAAGTGTCTATAATAAAATAAAGTAATTAGGTGAAGTGAAACCTTGTTAGAAGTGAAGATGTTAGAGGGGAAGCTTGTCTATAGTGAAGATGTAAGAAGTGAAGATTATAATAAGGTGAAGCTTGTTAGAAGTGAAGCTTTTCGGAAGTGAAGTAATAATTAGGTGAAGTGAATCTTGCTAGAAGTGAAGAATGTTAAAAGTGAAGATTATTAGAAGTAACGATATAAGAAGTGAAGATTATTAAAAGTGAAGTAATAATTAGGTGAAGTGCAACCTTAGCTGAAGTGAATCTTGTTAGAAGTAAAGTCTGTAAAAAAGTGAATCTTGTGAAAAGTGAAGATGTGTTAGAACTAAAGATGTGTTAGAACTAAAGCTTGTCTAAAGTGAAGATTATAAGAAGTGACGATGTAAGAAGTGAAGATTATAAGAAGTGACGATGTCTATACTAAAGTAAAGGAATTAGGTAAAGTGAAACCTTGTTAGGTGTAAAGTCTGTTGAAAGTGAAGCTTGTTGAAAGTGAAGATGTAAGAAGTAAAGATGTAAAAAGTAAATCTTGTTAAAAGTGAAGCTTGTCGTAAGTGAAGATTATAAGAAGTAAAGATGTAAGAAGTGAGGATTATTAGAAGTAAAGCTTGTAAAAGGTGAATATGTGTTAGAAGTAAAGCTTGTCAGAAGTGAAGTAATAGTTAGATAAAGTTGAGATTGTGATAAAGTGAAACCTTGTTAAAAGTGAAACTTGTCGTAAGTGAAGATTATAACAAGTCAAGATTATAAGAAGTGACGATGTAAGAAGTGAAGAGGTAAGAAGTGAAGATGTAAGAAGTGAATCTTGTTAAAAGTGAAGAGGTATTAGAAAAGTGAAGCTTGTCGTAAGTGAAGATATAAGAAGTGAAGCTTGTTAAAAGTGAAGATTATAAGAAGTGAAGAAGTAAGAAGTGAAGCTTGTTAGAAGTAAAGATATAAGAAGTGAATCTTATAAGAAGTGAATCTTGTTGAATGTGTCTATACTAAAATAAAGTAATTAGGTGAAGTGAAACCTTATTAGAAGTAAAGATGTAAGAGGTGAAGCTTGTCTAAAGTGAAGCTTGTCTAAAGTGAAGCTTGTCTAAAGTGAAGCTTGTCTAAAGTGAAGCTTGTCTAAAGTGAAGCTTGTCTAAAGTGAAGATGTAAAAAGTGAATCTGATTAAATGTGTGTATAATAAAATAAAGTAATTAGGTGAAGTGAAGAATGCTAGAAGTGAAGCTTGAAGATGTGTTAGAAGTGAAGCTTGTCGCAAGTGAAGATTATAAGAAGTGAAGATGTAAGAAGTAAATCTTAGTAAAAGTGAAGGCTGGAATAAAGTAAAGTCTATATAAACCTAAAAACAACAATTTTCTAAGATCTTTCTAGTTCTTGTATTTGAAGATTTTATATTATATTCACTCCTAATCTTTTCTTGTGGGAAGATATACTAATAACCCTTCAAGGTCAGTAATCCTCTTGATTTACTCTTATCCTTGAGAAGTAGGTAAAAGGGGAGTACGTAGTTAATAGGTCGTAGGATTAAGCGAGTATAAGTTCCTGGCTTAATTTCGTGAATCTGAACCTGTTCAAAATCTATCTATCCCCATCCTCTCCCCCTATCCTCACTCCCCCTAGCACATCCTCCCATTAAAGACTTCTTTCCATTGTATAAGCAACCGGACTTATTTCGCCAAAAGCAATGAGATGTTAAGTCTTCCACTTGGAACCCTTTTATCCCACAGATCCCGAACAACTCGAAAGAAACTTAAAGAACATTCGGACGTGTAAAAGTTCATACCGCCTTATCAATCAAGTCCATAGAAAAGGTGTAGTCGCGTGCTTGTAATTCTAGAACGCCATCCATTTTATCGGTCCATTCCTCGCTTCAAGTCAAGGAATTAGGAACCGTGAAATAGAAAAAGGCAAAAAGAAAAAAAGTCAAGAGAATGGAGAACGATTGCCCAAAACTTCAAGCAACCAAACTCAATGCTCAGAGCCTCTTATCTCATCACCACCGACTAATTCAGGTAGACTGCTCCGAACCAACAACCCCAAAGTTGGGTGATATAAACTTTCCCCCTCCATGATTTACACGACCGAACATCTCCACCATCTTTCCCCTCTGATTCAAGCAGCAAAAGAGTAAAAGGGTAAACAAGGCAAGAAATGACATAATGATACCCATACAGTGCATATTCCACGTGTGTGAAAAAAGCCAATTGCACTTACCATGGGAGGATACCTTCTGACCACTAATCTGGGCTTGCTTCTAGAGTCGTCCAGAAGACCAGAAACAAGAGAAAAAAAATCCTATATAAGGTTTACCATCAAGGTTAAAATTATATACCCGTGGTTCTTTTCATTCGAGCGCTAGAGAAAGTCAAATGACCCTGGCGCGCCGCATTGCAAGAACCCTACTACCGGTAGCTAATCATCGACCTTCTCGGTCCGGGTCTCGGCTTCTTTAGTTTTGCCGCACTTGATTGTGCGATTGGCAGGGCGTTGCTTTGCTGTTTGTATTCCGTGAACCTAGATCAGGATGATGTTGCATCTTCGCTGTCACCGAGGGTCGTAGAGCAGGTGAAGGACATTCCGGGGAAATACTATTTTCAAGGTTAAAAGGCGATTTGGGTAGTATCCGTGGGTACTCGAGTACAACTGTATCTGACCTGCAGTCACGTACGGACCGTAGTGGTGGTGGGATAAGCTCATTGGTACCGAGGTTCAAGATGGCAGGTGTTTTGAGGTTTTGAGGCAACCTTAGACCGGGAAGGGAAGGTCGTCGGCAATTGTGAAGGCTCTTTTTGTTCAGCCTTGCCTATTTTGGTGCAAAGGGAAACGAGGTGACCTGGGTGGGAAGGCATGTAAATCTCCGCCAAAGTTTAAAATGATGGCACAGCCGCACAGGTGTAGGGACGGTAGGGACTTGTCGAGGGTTGGGGGCGCCTCATGGACTTGCACCTTCGGGAAACCAAGATGATTGCCATTGATTGCCATTGATTGGTCGATGCATGAAATTTCGAGATTCGGCCAATTAGTGTCGTGATCATGATCATCTCCCTTTCTTGTGTTATTTCCCCTCAATGCACAAAATGAGCGTCGCGGGCTGATACTGATACTGATGCTTATCCCATCCGTTGATCTCATAGCAATCAAGGTTGAAAAAGGCCTCGAGGCCGTTATATGGATTGTATGGGCGCATCTGCACCGCACTGCGCTGCACTGCACTGCACACTGCAGGTCGACTTAGCACCTCCCCTTCCCAGCCAAGTTCCGTGCAGAAGTGGCGGCGGCATTCACACCAAGGGAATATCAACCGGGCCACGAGCCTTCCGTCCTTTCTTGGTGCTGCATCATATTTTTTTTCTTCGGTCCTCAAAGTCAAGATTGGAGTTGATTGTGAATCGGTCGCTGCGTCTACGGAGCAAGTCCGGGTCGAGAGATGAGAAGCGAAATCTTCGGAGATGTGTCTCGTTCCAGACCAGGATGCCCTTTGATCGTCCACTAAGACACTCAGACACGATTGATTGACAGCAAACGAGCGGGCTTTTTGAAAATTAGGCGCGACCTCGAGGGGTTTCCCCAAAAGGGGGCAATTCGGTATGCTCGGAATGCCCTCGTTTTAATACGAATAAGCGCGAGAGTTTGGGTGTTGGTCGCCGTGACGCCGTCTGGAGTTGAAAGGTGTGAAGACACGGTTGTTGCACGTCGCAGGTACAGGGCATAGGGCGTAAGGCATCTCTCTTTTTTCTTTTCATTTCGGGGTAAATGCTGGGGAGTCTGGGACAGCGCAGAAGATAACCAGTAGCATAGCACAAGTAGGAGAATTGTGAAGAGTCGAAGAGTCAAAGATAGCGGATAAAAGAGAGATAAGGTCTAATAGGATGATGATCGGTACCAAGAGAAGATCGGAGTGCGGAAGGCTCAAGGCTCAGGGCTCAGGGCTCAGGGCTCAGGGCTCAGGGCTCAGGGCTCAGGGCTCAGGGCTCAGGGCTCAGGGCTCAGGGCATGGTGTTGATGGCCATTTCGTGGTGGACGCGAGGACGTGGTGGAGTTGTGATTTCAAGAGAGCGACCTCGAACCCTGGAGCTGGTCGGTGGTCGAGAAGAGGGCTGAGCAGCTGAAAGCTGGTCAAGTGACTTTGGACCCACTTTTACCTAATCTGTGACCTGCAACTTTAACCTGGGAAATGGAGCACTGGAGCACTGGAGCACCCACAACCGCTCCACTTCCGGTTTGAAGGCTTGTCTGGGAAGGAATTGCGTCCTTGTCCATGATTGTGAACGACTCCCGTCACTACTCCCGACTTTCATCAATATCTTCAACAACCAGCGTATTCGTATCGAGGAGGCTGGACTGCGGTATCGGACCAATCTCAATATCCATTTTAATAACATCAATATCCATATCGATATCGCAGAACGCCAACAGTAATTGCCATGCTGCAGGAACGCGTGGATATTATAGCAGCAGTCTCCTCCGTCCCTGGAACGAAGATGTCGACTTTACGACGAAAACATCATCTTGTGGAGCTTGCAAACGAAATCTCACTGAGAGGGACGAGTGTCGAGTGCTCGCATTGACGGCAGCGAGCGATGACATTCGCGAGACCATTTGCAAACGAATCCGTCTCAATCGCCGCGCAAAGGGTGCATGGGGAATCTGTCGAGGGCATGGACTCGTTGTCCTCGGTGACATCCAGAGCTGCCTGCATTTCTCTCTTTGACTGATGACTATTTTCAGAAGACGCTGACGCTGAGGCTTTGATACACGGAAAGTTCAGACAGACCTCGTCCTTTCAAAGAAAGCCATGATCAATCCAAGACAGTCGCATTCTCCGAGTCTTCAATAACGATCGACTATTTGTCCGGACAACTCAGAGGCTATACCGGAATATATTGCTATATTGCTATATTGGTATATTGCTTTCTTCGAAAGAATGTCTGCATTGCTTGCAGACTTTGGCATCGATTCCTTTTCCGAGATTCAAAATAAACAAATAGAGGGAATGTTGGAGGGGCCAATGCCACGATTTGCGCCTTCATAGCAAAGCTGCAAAGGCTCGGGCAATTCCGTTCGGACCAGCCATGGCATGCCTTCTAGAAGCTGAACGGGCGAGATGATGTCTGAGCTGATATGCTTCCGACACGAAGCTATTGGACCAGTTGACGTGGCTCGTGCTAAGTACGAGTAGCGATCGAGCTTTGAGCGCAGCTTCCACGATCAAGCGATTTGTGTCGTGCTTTTTGGCATGTTGAATGCAGAAGATGGTTCGCTTACGTAGTTGAAGTCGAATCAAGCATCGCATCGCATCCAGATCCAGATGGAGATGGAGATGGAGATGGAGATAGCCGCTGAGTTCAGGCCTACCTACGTACTGTACGTACCGGTACGTACATACGGCCGGCCTCTATTTCCATCCCTTCTTCTGTTGGCTTGCAGCAGTAATCCCATTGGGGTGGTTTTATGTACGGAGCCTATGAATGAAATGCGGGGGTGTTAACTGGGGCCAATGTAGGCCAATGAAGAACTAACGGGGCTGGGATTTCCGCAGCGATGCAGCAATGCAGCGATGCTGGGAATGGTTTCTTACATAAATTATCAAAGTGATCATAAATTTGATAAAGTGAAGTCTTTCATTGACCACTCATACTCATCTGGGCGGACACTGAGAATACTGATCTCGCTGAATGGACTTTACCGAGCGATCCGGCGAGTGCTGGTGAGTGTGCTGGTGAGTGTGCTGTGCTGGTGAGTGCGACTGTGCCTGTGAGTGCTCTGGTCTGGATATCTCCCGATTTCAGGGCTGGCTTACGCTACTTCACGCTAGCGACCCTCCCTACATACGCTACGCCCCTCCTCTGCGTCTGCATCCTTGAGGCTGTAAAGTGACCTCACGCATCCGCCGTCAGCAGAAGAAGCGGATTCCTTCTAGAAGGTCTGGGAAGGAATGGAAGGGCCAGAGAAGACTTCGAATAGCCACGGCGCCACGCATCGCAATTTATCTCATATCGCCCACTGAGTAGGGATCCCACCAAGACCCCGCTCCGCTGCAGGGTCAGCGCCTATCAGCTGCGATTACGGCCTTGGGAGAGCTATGGGGACCAGGGGACGTATGGAGACCCATGGGAACCGACCTTGATTCCCCTGGAAGCCTGCAAAAAACCTGCTGTAAGAAAGGCTAGAAAAGCCTGCCCTGCAGAGCGCACGAGTTTGGGTGAATCCACCCCGAAGCCTGCCCTTGGAGCACTTGAAGCCCTTGAAAGCCCTTGAAAGCACTGGGCTGTGATGCTACTCCGTACGATTACGGGGCCCTTTGCAGTGGCGCTGCGACTCGACTCTTTTGCCTTTCCCTTCCCCCCCCCCATCGCAGCGCAGTCCCTCAGTCCCTCCAGTCCCTCAGTCCAGTCCCTCCAGTCCCTCCAGTCCCTCCCAGGTGCCCAGCAGCCCAGGTGCCTCCACCATCATCGCACCTCCCTGACACCACCACACCATCACCACCACCACCACCACCACACACACCCTCTCCTCCCCCGTCTCTGACCTAACCTAAACCTACCTACCAGTAACCTTGACACCCCCCCCAAACAGTCACAACACAGTCCACCAAAACCACTGAACCCCAAACCCATCAACCTCAACACTACCTCCCACCTCCCGCCACCCCTCCTCTATCTCCTAAAATCCCCAAATCCACATCTCCTCACAACCGCTATTCCCGGGTCTTGCGCCTCCAAGGGCGTAATGTGGTAGTGCAGACGTTGCACCCCTGACACTGATTTGTGCTGTGCGGTTTACGGCCTGGATTCCATTGACGGACTTGAGGTGACTGCCTGTGCTCCTCTTTCTCGCCTGAGCCTGAACGAGCCGACTCGAGTTCCATGTTACCAAAATTCCAGTCGTACCTCGTACCAACCTAATTGACCTCTCCCACAACCTCCTCCCCACCTCGAATTGAGGAGAGTGCGAATTTTCCTTCCAAAACACTACTGTGCGATAACTCTCTACTTGTCAACTCATCATCGTTGACCTCAATTCTGTTCCAACTTCATCCACGTCTTCAGCACAGCCGATGCATCGCGGCCTCGCACATCTGCAATCGCAATCCTCGACCTCGACGATCCTTTCCCATTCCCCACGAGAAATATCCACATTCCAGACCCCCGAATCCTATCATTGTATGCGATAGTATTCCCTCGATCGATTTGCGACTTGGAATTTCTAGAAAATCTTCCCTCAGACACCTTCGGATTTCCGTGACGGCATTGTGACTCGTCTGAAAAACTTGCGCTCCACACATCAGTGCGACGAGGGACTTTTCCATCCGGATCGCATCGTTGGCCTTGGTTTGGAAGTAGTTGTTCACGAAAAGAGATTGGCCGATTTGTTGCTTTGGGCGGCGAGAGGGCGATAGGCATCCTGCGCCGCCGTGCGCGAAGCGATAATGGAATATGCTGCGTGTAATGTGGTGTACGTGGATCGCACAGCTCAGGAAGACAGGCTGGTGAAGAGACACGACACGCCAACAACAAATCCCGCCATCAGCGTGCAAGATCACGACGATGGGAATGCGACGGTACCTAATTTCGTGAACGGCGATTTGAAGATATTGTTAGGGACATTTAGCGAAGGTACTACTGCCATTTCCCGCCTTGTCGAGGCTTAACAATTAACAAAAATGTAGTCCACGTATGTACGACGGGCAAGTCCTGTGTGTCGAAATTATCCGAGTTGAATCAATCCTCGATTGTCGAATTAATACCCACGCTCGTCCTAGTTGATATTCCATACGAAGACCAATCAGGAAGCAAGAGACCATCGAGAGAGATCCGAACCCCATCACCTAACTCGAGGGATCAATCAGAACCACCATATGATGCACACGTAGATGTGGACGATGAGGAATACGGGCTGGGCTTGTTACAATGGATAGTGTCAGAAATACAATATCAGAGCCTTTCGAAGCTTATTGTTCCAGTGGCTTTAGTTACTGTCCCGGACCAGGAAGAACACAGAGGGCGAACTGGTTCGCGAGATTCACGATCAAGTAGATCAAGCCGTCTCAGCGTGGATCCTTTCGCGTCTGTTTCGAAGAAGCGCAAGGCTACCGCCACACTGGATCAAGGGCGGACAATGAAATATCTTGATGCTGGAGCCGTAGATGTATTAACCAGTCCCCTGTTACCGGATCGCCTGCCCAGTCTTGCTGTTCATGCTTATCGAGCTCATAAGGATGCTTCGAAAGAACACAGAGCGCTGTTGGAATTGAAGAGAGGAAGGAAAAGATCATGGGTCGGTGTAGATGACCAAAAACCATATGCATATCTAAGGGAAGCCATGGTTTCAGGGCTGATGGATGGGATTTGCAAACTTGGGGGAGAGGATGAACCGTTTAGCTACAACAGAATAACTGTGGCCTTGGAGCGAAGGGAGAAGATTGCTTCGGCTATTGGGACCTGGTCTTTTTCTGCACACGACTTTACAGACGATGAGCTACTTCATGCAGCTTTACTAATGCTACAACATGCCCTCACGATGCCAGAATTAGAGAGGTGGCGGATATCAACAGGTAAGAGAGCTCCTTTTGGTGGTTATGTTTCGGATAATATGTGCAATGCATATGCTGACAGCCGACGCAGAAAATCTCACAGCTTTCCTAGTGGCAAGCCGCTCGGCGTACAATGCCTTTGTCCCGTATCACAATTTCCGCCATGTCGTTGATGTCTTACAAGCAATCTTTTACTTCCTGGTAGCGCTGGGGAGATTACCACCATTCCCAGATTACAACGCTCACACCCAAGAAGAACCATCACCTATTGCGGCTCTCATTAGACCATTTGATGCCCTCACATTATTGATTACTGCTATCGGTCACGATGTTGGACATCCTGGTGTCAACAACGCCTTCCTTGTTACTCTCAATGCTCCTCTGGCTCAACTTTACAATGATAGATCAGTTTTGGAGTCATTTCATTGTGCTGCCTATTCGCAGATTTTGAGACGTCACTGGCCAGCAGCTTTCCAAGGAACGGAGATGAGACAACTAATGATCAACTCAATCCTAGCTACTGACATGGGACTGCACTTTGACTACATGAAAAAGATGGGTTGGATGCAAGAGAAACTCCATGAGAATGGTGGGACTGATGGATGGGATGGTCGGCTCATCGATGATCAACGAACGCTGGCATGTTCTCTTCTGATCAAGTGTGCTGACATCAGCAATGTGGTATGTTTAATAGTAATCTCATGATGATAATTATCACTCACATTTACAGGCTCGGAAATATGATGTCGCAGCTCAATGGACGATGATTCTGACTGACGAATTTGCTCGCCAAGCGACCATGGAATCCGATCTCGGCATTCCTTCCGCCCTCTTTGCGGCACCCGTTCGTGAAATTGTGGAACTAGGAAAATCCCAAATTGGCTTCATGAACATGTTTGCCATTCCATTGTTCCAAGGTGTCATTGATGTTATGCCAGCAATGTCTTTTTGCATTGAGGAGCTGAATAATAATCAAGCCATGTGGAGCAGAAAGATTTCGGAAGAGCAAGCAAGAATAAGGAAGGATAGCGAAGACTCGGTCATGACTGACGGCGTATTTTCTCCACGGTCAATGAGCGTGGCGCAACCCTCGGATTCTCACCACAGAAGATCAGTAGGTAATACCGCGCTGTTACCATCAGACACTGATTTCAGAAAGGGGCTCATGAAGAACCTCTTTGCTCCAACAAATGGTGTTCTGAGCGAATCTCCCGATTTCGAGGAACCGCCTCATTACTTGATACCAAATTTCTCAAGACCTGCGAGCACGTCAAATAGAGATTCTGGCGCGGGGTCACAGGATACCATCGAACCCCCACCCTCACAAATACAGCTAAGCTACGCTACCACCAGTACCCCTGGTTTTGTTGACTACTCGAGCAATGCACCAAAAGGTTTACCGAATGGTAAATATGTGAATGGTGTAACTGCCTCGCCATCGCTGGTGAAAGACCCAGAGGCAGTAGATGCTCCTCTGCCCGAGGAAGCCAAGCATGTACCTGTACAAGAACACCAACAGCAACACAGTATGGATGGAACAGAAGCAGGTAGTTCTGCTACAGGGGATTGGGCGAGCCAAGCAACCAGTGCAACTACCAGCAAAATGCCATTATCACCAAGTACGCAAGGTACGAGCATCACAAGTCAGGAATCCGTTGAAAAAGCATCGCTTAGTCAAACGCCTACAGGAAGTCCAGTAAGAAATCGAAGGAATGAAAGTTCTACTTCAGATCATGACTGCATCACTCCCGAAACCCCACCGGAAAACAAGAGTGGTCTGGTCATGGAAAAGGTGAAAAGTTTGAAAAAGAAACCGAGTCGATTTCGAATGGACAAACTCAATTTTTGGAGACGAAGCAAAAGTGCGAGTCCACCTGTGCCAGTACCTGAACCACCACGAGGTCATCGACGGACTGGTAGCCAGGAAGAAAATATCCTTCGAGGCGATCACTGCTAAAAGTCGGGCATGATCACATTTTGAGGATTCTTTTCACGGTGCTCTTGTCCACCTCCAAGAAAAAGCTCGGATTAACACTGCATACGAGTCTATATTCAAATTGTTCCCACTGAAAAAGGGTGGTGAAACTATGGATATTGTAGGATTATTTGGCTTTGCTTGTCAGGAAACTTTCTTTCTGGTTTTGATACCCTCTTTTATCATACCATGCCGATTTTTCTCGTCCTGGCTTGCAATTTGTATATTGTACACAACATACGAAAGAAAGAAAGAAAAGGGAACACAAATGTTTTGGTTCGGGTCAAGAAAATGATGAGAGGACGTGCGATACCCCCCCCCCCCCCCCCCCCCCACACCTTCGGTTCGGATTTTCTTTTTTACAGTACCGGGGTTTCTTTTTTTTTGGTTGGCTTGGCTAGGCTGGCTGGCTTTCATTTTTGATATTTATTTTACCTTTTTTTGGCTGGACCCCCCTTGCGTGGCATGCGGCAATTGGCGTTTTTTTGCGGTTATATTTTCCCATCTTGGGGTCAATTTGGGGGCAAAGTTTTCTTCTTCTTTTGAGGGTTCCTAGCAGGAGCCTGGATGGCATAGGGACGGATGGAAATCATTTTTTTTCCCTCTCTGGTTGTTTATTGTTTAATTTTGTTGCTCTCTCTCTCGACATGGGCCTGGAGTGGGGCATGTTTGGGGGTGGGTGGGGTTTTTTGGCGTTGGAAATTTTATGGGTTGATATCCGCGTGGGAAATATTCTTCTTCTTTGGGGAGTGAAGTAGGGGTGATACCAGTCTGAGTTGGGCATTTGAGTTGGATGGATGGATGGAAGGATGGAAGGGTATACAAATGGATCTGGAATTGGACCTGGGAGGGAAGGGATAGATTGGAGGAGGGGGAAACGGGCCGAGGGGAAATGGGGGGGGGATGGAATGGAATGGAATGGATGGAAGGGAAGGGAAGGGAAATTAAATGAATTGATGAATGAACAACACCCAACTTTTTTTTTTCTCCTCCTTTCTTCTTCTTCTGACGGGATTTTGGTTGGTGATGTGTGTGTGGATTTGATTGATTGATTTGTGATGGGAGAGAAAGAAAGAAAGAAAGAAAGAGGGGTGAAAGAGAAAGGAAAGGAAAGGAAAGAAAAGAAAAGAAAATCTTTAGAAATATATACCCATCACCACCATTACCACTACCTCACCTCATCTCACCTCATCTCACTCCTCTACTATGGGTTTTAGTAAGTATGAGTGAGTGAGTATGATGTTATTATGTTGGTTAGCTTTGCGCTTTGCGCTTATAGCTGGTTTTACTTACTAGATTTATTTAGCTAGATAGGCTGATGTGGCTGGCTGGATTCTTCTGATAATGGTATATTATATCATCTTATCTTAACTTATATCATCTCATCTTAACTCATCTTAACTTAAATTGTCTGATTGATTGATTGATTGGTGACTTGGAGTCTGGGGTGTTAGGGTGTTGGGGTGAAGGTTGGGTGTTTTAGGGTGTTTTTGGGGGGTTTAATGGTGGAATTGGTTGGTTATTGAATTGTTTAATTGATAGAGTATGTGAGGGAATGATTATGTGGTATGTGGTTGGTGATTATGTGGTTACTGGTTACTTAATTATGTGGTTACGTGGTTACTAATTACTTAATCACTTAATCACTGAATCACATAGCCCCTCTATCCCTTCTATCCCTCTACTCCTATATTCCTCTATCCCTCTAGTCCTCATTTATCCAATCAAATCACTCTACCCCTCTATCTACCTAGGTCCTTATACTTATTCGTACTTAGACTTGTCCTTGTATAGGGACTTGTATAGGGAAGTGAATATATATATATAGGTGGGGAGGGGGATGGGGGAAGGTGGGAAGTGAGAAGGAGGTGAGTTGGGAGGTAGGGAGGGGGAATTGAGTTGGAAGGAGGGAGGAAGGGGGAAGTGAGGGAGTGAGGGAGTGAGGTTAGGGAAGTGAGTGAGGAAGGAAGTGTAAGGTTGGGGAAGTGAAGTTTTGATAGAGTGAGGAAGTGTCTGAAGTGAGGAAGTGGCAAAAGTGAAGCTTGTGATAAAGTGAAGCTTAGATAGAGTGAGGAAGGATTAAAAGTGAGGTAGTGTCTAAAGTGAAGTGAAGCTTAGGGCAGAGTGAAGTTTATAATAAAATGAAGTCTATAGTGAAGTGAAGCTTATCAAAAGTGAGGAAGTGTCTAAAGTGAAGTTTGGGGGAAGTAAAGAGTGTTAGAGTGTAAGGATGGGGAAGTGAAGTTTGTTAGAAGTAAAGTTTGTCAAGAATGAAGTCTACAGCCAAGTGAAGCTTAGATAGAGTGAAGCGTATCTAAAGTGAGGAAGTGTCTAAAGTGAAGCTTAGGGTAGAGTAAAGCTTGTTAAAAATGAAGTCAATAACAAAGTAAAGCTTATAATAAAGTAAAGTTTAGAATAAATTAAAGCTTGTAATAAAATGAAGCTAATAACAAAGTGAAGCTCGTCGAAAGTGAAGTTTAGATAGAGTGAAGTGTGCTAAAAGTGAAGTGTGCTAAAAGTGAAGCTTGGTAAAAGTGAAGAGGTATCTAAAGTGAAGTTTAAATAGAGTGAAGCTTGTCAACAGTGAAACTTGTTAGAAGTGAAGAAGTAGCTGAAGTGAAGTTTAAATAGAGTGAAGCTTGTTAAAAGTGAAACTTGTTAAAAGTGAGGAAGTATCTAAAGTGAAGTTTTAATATAGTGAAGCTTGTCTAAAGTGAAGAAGTGTGTAAAGTGAAGTTTACATAGAGTGAAGTCTGTAATAAAGTAAAGTCTATAATAAAGTGACGCTTGTTAAGAATAAAGTCTACAGCTAAGTGAAGCTTAGATAGAGTGAAGCTTGTTAAAACTAAGGAAGTGTCTAATGTGAAGTTTAGATAGAGTGAAGTGTGCTAAAAGTGAAGCTTGTTAACAGTGAAACTTGATAAAGGTGAAGCTTGTAGCAAAGTGAAGTTTATAACAAAGTGAAGCTTGTCAACAGTAAAACTTGATAAAAGCGAAGCTTGTAGTAAAGTGAAGTTTATAACAAAGTGAAGCTTGTCAACAGTGAAACTTGTTAGAAGGGAGGAAGTATCTAAAGTGAAGTTTGAATATAGTGAAGCTTGTCAAAAGTGAGGAAGTGTCTAAAGTGAAGTTTAGATAGAGTTAAGTGTGTCTAAAGTGAGGAAGTGTCTAAAGTGAAGTTTAGATAGAGTTAAGTGTGTCTAAAGTGAGGAAGTGTCTAAAGCGCGGTTTATATAGAGTGAAGCTTGTAAAACGTAAAGCTTGTTAAAAGTAGGGATGTATTAAAAGTGAAGTTTACAATAAAGTAAAGCTTGTTAAAAGTGAAGCTTGTAATAATATAAAATATATAAAGAAGTGAAGCTTGTAATAAAGTGAAGTGAGTAATGAAGTGAATTTAGAATAGAGTGAAGCTTTTCAAAAGTGACGAAGTGTTAAAAGTGAGAAAGTGTCTAAAGTGAAGTCTAGATAGAGTGAAGTGTGTTAAAAGTGAAGCTAATGATAAAGTGAAACTAGTAATAAAGTGAAACTAGTAGTAAATTGAAACTATTAATAAAGTGAAGTTTGTAATAAATTGAAGCTTGTTAAAAATGAAGCTTATAAAGAAGTGAAGTTTGTCTTTTAACATCCTACACTCCTCCTATTAGTTTATTGTTTAAGGTAGGAGAAGGAAAAGGTATAGAGGGAAAGTTAGAGTTAGAAAGTGGGGAAGAAAGGACAAAAAGGAATATAGGAGGAAGTGAATATAAGGAAAGTGAGGTAGAGAGAATGAAGGTTGGGAAAGATGTCAGGGAATCACTAGAAGCGTACAAAAGACTACTCTAGAATAAGGTTGAGATTGATCGCGAGCCTTCTAAGAAAGTCCTAGAGCTAGCTAATATTTATAGTCTACAACAATAAATCTACGCTATACCCGATTAGGCTAATTAGGGAAGCTCCATATTCAAAACAACATTTACTAAGCGAGTCAACAAACCCACACGTGACTACATTCTATCTACAACTATAAACTTATACGTAACCACATTTAATCGATAACCTAAATCTATACGTAACTACATTTACCTAAGCTTCTACACGTGACTACATTTACCTAAGCTTCGTACCCTCATATATGGTCCCCCCTTACTCTATTAAATATATTGTAAATTAGCGTCTTAAGGCTAAATACGGTCTTAAAGAGCCTACGTAAGCTCTACGCGAGTAGGCTTAGCCTTCTAGGGGAACCGCTTCTTAAATACGGTAATAGACAAAGCAGCTAAAGAGACAACGTTATATAAAGGTTCCTAGGTGTTAGAGTTAGGATTGTAACCTCTCTACCGAACTAAGTACTAGAATTCGCCGTCGACTCTTCGAGAGTCTAATATCTTATTAACGGCCTATAAGACGTTACCGTCGACGTTAATAGTAATAGGTAGAGTAGGTGGGTTAACCTATCTAGGTAAAGGAATACCCGCGGCGGGTCGTAATAGGTTAATATAGAATACCGGATAAATTTCCTCTAATTCGAAGGGTAATTCTAGCTTATACGAGTAAGAATTAACCACTTAGAGTACTCGGAATGGGCTAATAAACTTAGAGTCGAACTTTAGTATAGGGCGTATAGAAGTAAGATTCTTTATACTTAGTAGCACCATGTCACTAACTCGGTATGCTAGCGCAGGAGCTCGAGTCTTATTAGCGAACTGTTCTATCTTATCCTAAGCGGCTAATAAATTAGTACGTAGATGGCTTAGGATATCCTCTATTTTATAGACGAAGCTAGAGCCTTGTTTCGCGCTTAATTTAACAGGTCGAGAGGCTACAGCTAGTACTAAAATAGGTGGTCCGAAGCTCATCCGAGGGTGGTAGCCATAGTTAGCGAAAAATAGTGACATACTAGTAGAGCTATTAACTACGTTCTACATAGAAAGTTCCGCCATAGGCAGTAATTCTACCCAATTTTCTTATATAAAACTAACATACTAACAAAGGAACTAATTAAGAGCCTTATTAACGATCTTAGTCTGCCCGTCTGTATCTAGGTAATAAGCGGTAGAGAGTGTAACGAATACTCAATCGGGCTAACTAAACTTGGCTGGGTGTTCGCTGGTTGGTATGCTAGGATAAGAAGAAGACTGTCGGGTTGTTCACTTGGAAGTGAACTCGTTACTTGTATCAAAGATGTCA